>CM059222.1:11116761-11134261 GCA_030347435.1 Clarias fuscus | reverse complement strand
CACTCAGCCGACAGTTTATTTAAAACCCGTATCATTCTATATTCCCATTCCTTTCTGTACCCGCGAGTTGTTATTTTAAAATGCATAGACAGGCTGTCTAGTAAACTAGCAGCTTCATTTGGCTTTATTCATGAAGCTCATCACATAAAAAAGAGAAACTGTAAAACAGCCAGGTGAAAATAACTGAAGCTGCAAATTGTGTGCCACAATCTGTGGTACTTGGCAAGCACAAATATTTATAAACACAGTTCTGAGTTATTTACATGAACTTGTGTGTTACTGTGCATATACTACAGTATATACAGTAGAATGCAATCCCTACACTGAAACCTAAGCGAAATAAATATGACGTACGTGTAAAGACATAAAAGTAGTAAAGTAAATGTGATAAATGAACATTATAGAGCAACCAATGTTTTGTACATTTAATGTGAATGGTAAGTTTTATAAACAATCTACAATTAGTATATGTATGCACTTCGCTTATATATACATTATCTAATAATAATAATAATAATAATAATAATAATTGGGGTAATAATAAGTTCGGTTTCTTTCTCACACAATCTAAGCCTAAAGTTAGCTCATCTTAATGACTTACATCTAGTCTAGCTCATAGCGCTTCAGTAATCCATATAAAATTGGAAGGATAGGTAGCACAGTTAGCGATTATTAATATTTCAATTCAGAAGCAATGTGTGCACAAAATTGTTCAACTTCAGCGATATATTTTTGCACGCGTGCGTGCACACACTCACTCACTCACTCACACACACACACACACACACACAGAGGGAGAGATGAGGGGGGTCATGCCTCCGCCCCTCCCCGCCTCTCTATACTTTCGACTTGCTATAAAACAGCGAGCAGCATGAGGGTGTGTGTTCATGACATCGCCAGCACTCCACTGTGAGCTCAGAGGAGAGCGGGATTCCTCACTAATCGCCGTCCAACACTTGAGAAAGTTTCAGGCGCGCTCGGACCTGATCGCGCTCTGATGGACGTGTGAAGAACTTTGACAGCAAGTTTACTCAGCGACTTCTTTTGCACACTCTGTGCAGGATTTTTCAGTCCCAAAAACTTTTCTTGTTCTATTTACTTTTTTTTTTCTCTCTCTCTCTCGCATGAATCTCCTCGAGTCTTACATGAAGATGACCGACGAGCAGGACAAATGTCTCTCCGACGCGCCGAGTCCGAGCATGTCGGAAGACTCGGCAGCCTCCCCGTGTCCGTCTGGTTCGGGCTCCGACACCGAGAACACGCGGCCGCCGTCCGAGAACCGGCTCAAGAAAGACGAAGAGGATGAGAACAAGTTCCCCGTGTGCATCCGCGACGCCGTGTCACAGGTGCTCAAAGGCTACGACTGGACGCTCGTGCCCATGCCGGTGCGCGTGAACGGCTCGGGGAAGAGCAAGCCGCACGTGAAGAGGCCCATGAACGCGTTTATGGTGTGGGCGCAGGCGGCGCGCAGGAAACTGGCCGATCAGTACCCTCACCTTCATAACGCCGAACTCAGCAAAACTCTGGGCAAACTCTGGCGGTGAGTTTTCCTTTTGCATAAAAATCAAGTAACAACTTAAAAGTGTGAAAAACTTAATAATAAATTCTGGCGTTTTTCGTTTTAGAAGACTAAAATTTATGTAGTCATCAACCAATAACAAAAGTTTTTGCAATACAACAATTATATCATTTGTTTCTTAAAACACAATAAACACAACAAATATAACTATTACTACTATTAATAATAATAATTACAATAATAATAATAATAATAATAATAATAATAATAATAATTATAAAAACAATCCTGCATTCAAAAGTTTTACCTTTCAATAATTTACAAAGCCAAAAAAAAAAAAAAAAAACCCTAAGAAAAATTGGTTTATAGGGTTTCCTTATTTACTTATCCGTTTAACTATTTACATTTCAGGCTGCTGAATGAAGGGGAGAAGCGGCCGTTTGTGGAGGAGGCTGAGAGATTGCGAGTGCAGCATAAGAAAGATCATCCAGACTACAAATATCAGCCACGGCGGCGGAAGAGTGTAAAGGGCGGCCAGGGTGAAACCGAGGATACTGAGCATACCCACATTTCCCCCAATGCCATCTTTAAAGCCCTACAGAGAGCCGACTCTCCCGCTTCCAGTATGGGTGAGGTACACTCTCCCGGAGACCACTCAGGTGAGTAATCAACAAAAATAGCTGCTTCTCAATGACGTGCCTTGCCATCACATGTGGAAATCAGTCTAATCATTCTAATATAATGTTTATGTACAGGCAGACATTTAACTTATATGTGAACCATAATGCATTACGGATTTCTAACTTCAAAGTTGCGTAATGCTTGGAAAATGAATCACTCCATTCTGCCTGAAGCAAGGATAGAATGGTGCCATGACGCTGTCCCTAAAATGATTTAAAACAAATACTGGCTTTAGAATGTAATAATAATTATATGGGTATTTATCCAAAACATCAGTCTATCTTATTGAGTCATAAGCAATATATTGTAAAGGATTGTCTTGGTAATTGGTATCTACTGAGTTTGAGCCTTTTTTGCTGTAATGTTTATGAATAGGGATTAGAACCAAATGATGCTTGTTTATGTTGTGATGCTCGCCATTTTAAAACATTGGGCAATTGTAAACAAAAGAAAGCTGTTAAAGATTATAGAAGGGTGATGCAGACGTCATAATTCTCTTTACTGCACTGGTTTATTGTTGCTCATAAATCTCTGGTAAATATTAAATGATGGTACGATGGCAACAGGATCCTTGAATTCTGTTTTTTAATTCCTTATTTTTACTGCTTATTGTTGTACGCTCTGTAGTAGCATAAGAACATGAGGCCTAGGTGGTTAAACCTCTTCTTTTCTTTCTTGAAGCAGGTCAGTCCCAGGGCCCTCCAACTCCCCCCACGACTCCCAAAACAGATGTTCCAAGTGTGAAACCGGACCTGAAACGAGAGGGCCGTCCACTTCCCGAGGGCACAGGCCGCCAGCTTAACATCGACTTCCGTGATGTGGACATTGGTGAGCTGAGCAGTGACGTCATCTCCAACATGGAGGCATTCGATGTGAACGAGTTCGACCAGTACTTGCCGACGCACGGGGCCCAGGTCTACTCCTCCTCCGGGTATGGTATGGGCCAGACGGCAGGCACCAGCGGGCATGGCTGGATGGGCAAACAACAGCCACAGCAACACTCTCTGACCACACTTGGCACAGCTGGCGAGCAGGGGCAGGCCCAACAGCGCCCAGCACACATCAAGACAGAGCAGCTCAGCCCAAGCCACTACAGTGAGCAGAGCCAGGGCTCACCCCAGCATGTGGCATATGGTTCCTTCAACCTACAGCATTACACTGCCACCTCCTCCACGTACCCATCCATTGCTCGCACTCAGTATGATTACAGTGACCACCAGGGCAGTGCTGCCTCCTACTACAACCAAGGTTCAGGGCTCTACTCCACATTTAGCTACATGAGTTCTACCCAGAGGCCCATGTACACTCCTGTCGCTGATACCAGTGGTGTTCCAAATGTGCCTCAGACCCACAGTCCCCAGTGGGAGCAGCAGCCTGTCTATACCCAGCTCTCCCGGCCTTAAATGACTAAAATGAGAACAAGTCAGTGAGAGGGGAAAGAGTATAGACTGAACTATTAGCACCACCCAAACCATAAGACTTTGCTCATATACAGAGGCCTCAAAGGACCTGCTGTCCACTCCATCCACCAGCAAACACAGAAAACAAACAAAACAAGCAGGACTTATGTTTTTTTTAAGTAATGAAAATATCAAAACGGCTCCCGACAGTGCCTTTTTAAAAGCTCTGAGTTGCGACTATATTTTTCTAGTTATGATGAAAAGAAACTCGCTTGAAAAGAGAGGAATCCTCTGTGAGGACATATACATTATAAATATTTGTTAGTATGTACTGTGTATGTATTATCTCTTTTCATTGTTTTCATGTTGTTCTTTGGGTTTGTAGATTTACAGAGGATGCGAGAGGTCTTTACTTCTGACCTCGTCGTTTCTCTGTACAAATTTTATTGCGCTTCACGTGGTCATTTAGAATTGGGCAAAATCTTTAGTCCTCTCTCTATTTTTAACATATCTAAAGTCTTTGCATTGGAAGTGCCATACCAAGTGCCATTTAGTTGCACGTAAGACTTTTGTTTTAGCCGAGATATGAGTCTGTCTGTGTACCATCAGTGCCTGGTTAAGCAGTGTAGAGATCCGCAGTGCCTCAATAGTCATCGCTCATCTTGCTCTTCGTGTCTGAGGAGGACCAGGAAGTGCCCTTTGACCTGAGACTTCCCTAGAGGTCTCCATTGATCATTTGCTCATGCATCTGCCGCCCCATCAAGGCTTGACCTCTTTAATTTATTAATTAGTAATAACTTTATTTTAAAAGGAATAATTATTTGCATTTGATATATTTTTTCTCTATTTCTGTCTGACTAATTTGAGACAAAATCCCCCCCACCCATGGGATCACAGTTTAGTTGCAGTGCAAATTCTAGCCATCTTGTTTTTATTTATCATTTGTAAATGTTTCCATTTAAATGTTCTTAATTAGTTTTGTACAGATATCTTATAATTGTGATAAAACTTGATCAAAACCGAAAAAACTGGAAGTTCTTTTTTTTTTAAAAATCAGTTTATTCTATTGAAAATGGTTTACTGGAGGCTTCAGCCACATTGTTGTTGACATTCTTTTTTAATGAATCACCAGCATTCTTTTTGTCAAGGTTTTATTCCTTATTCATTTTTTGCATATTTTAGACCTCTTGACATTCTTTAATGCAATGTTTTTTTTTTTTTTTTGAAAACGCCATTGTCTTAAGAAAAGCGTATCTTTTGTATCATACCATTTGCAATAAAATGAAAATATATAGAAAATAAATCCAAAATGTTTGCTATGGCATTATTCAGTTTTTAAATAAAAGGAGATTAATTTAACCTAAACGCAATTATTATTATAACCAATTATCATTCCTTAATTTTAATAAATAGTCTGTCTTCACAATTTTAAACCTCAGAATATTGCATAAGCAAAAAACAATTATTAGTACTCTTTAAAGAAATGTTGAAAGATAGCATTGTCTAGACAAAACAGAAAAGACATCATCAGCTGATTTCTTTTTTAAGCATTAGACAAGTGCAACATGATCTTTACAAGAACCCACTCCCAATACAGAGACAAGGATCTCAGACTGATAGCTCACAGTCAACTACCTAGCACTATTTTCATAATGATTAAGGCCTGGCTTTCCTTCATGCCAGTACCCCACTGCTTAAAGAAATAGACAGCATGATGCTGTTTGTTTATTGCGAGGGCTCACATAATGAAATCGTTAAAACCTGGATAAATCACAGATTGTACAAACACAATCATTTAGAAAGCATTGAATTTGTGATGGGAGTAGCACTTGGATTGAACTTTTCTAACATCATAGTTCTCACATAAAAATGTGGCATCTAAGGAGGGAGAATGAGTGAGCAAGAGACATTATTACTCCTTTAAAATCTTTTACTTCTTTAGCCAGACAAAACTGCACCCTGTGTAGAATGGTGATAGAGGTCCAGGAAACCATGGAAGGGAAGAACAGAAGAACACACTCTCCGTCTGCCAACAGACAATTGGCTAGTACCAAGACATGCAACTTACTGCAACCTAGCTGAAAACCTTCAGCACAATGTATGAAAAAGAGCCTATGAGGGAGATAGCAGCTTATGCATTTTGGGACACATCTGATACGGCCATCAGAACACTTGCTTTTACCTTTTAAAGAAAGGAGTAGGTCTCTGTGTTACTCAGAACTCCTACAGTGCACTTGACTACGCAAGGAAGCACATCCTTCATCTTAGATGTAATTACCTCACATGGCTCATGACACCATTCACCCCACCAGGAAACGGCATCAAAACAATCAACACATAGACGCAGCTGACATCAATGATAGAGGTTAAAAGGTAAAGTTATGAGGCTAGTTTTCATTTTTGATGTAGATGATAGGTGAGCTGACCATGACAGTAAAATGCTTAGTGATATATTAGGAATTGTTTAGTAATAAGAGTAATTCATGTGTTGGGAAACTTGAGTAGCATGCTAACCCTTTTATTGTGACTTGTGTGCAAGCAGAGTGGCCACACACAACCCCCCAAACAGTGGGAGTCAACTGATAAATGTTCCTGTGAGGGATCGGAAACTAGACCAAATTTTTCTTTGCTGTCAGACTGGCCCCTGTGAGGGCATGTTTCCCAGGAGGACTCCATTATTATTCCACACAGACGTCGGCCCCCTCCAGACCCAATGTGTGGCCTTTTTTTTTTTTTTTGGTTTTTAACACCCCACAAGAAATCGGCAAAAAGCAAAGAAATCAAGCCCTTGGAAACTGGATGACAATAGAAGCAACAAAACAAACTGAAACAAGCCTAAGTCAGGAATCAGAGGGGGTGGGGTGGGGGGGTGCGGTGCGGTGCGGGGTTAGTGTGGAGGGGATTGGAGAGCAGGAAAACATACTGAAGCATAGCTGCTCAAGATGAGATTTTTGTGTCAGTTTTGTGTAATTACTTACTTTCTTCCTTTTGACATTTTATGTGCTATGTCCACAACTCTCACAACTCTCACAACTACAACACTTTACATCTCCCATGATTCTCAGCCCACATCACTTCAAGCTCTGCTAAACATCGTCTACTTACCGGATTACCTTCAAAAAGTGACACACTACTAACTTCTACTAACCTAGACTCTTACTGTTACTTTGCAAGGTCTTACTCCAGGATTGTGTCTGTAGGATTGTCAAGTCTTTATTTCACTGTCTAGGTCAATGTTTTTGTCAGACACTGTTTACTGATTTACTCTCATCTATTTTCTGGTTGACTAGCTTTCTGGTTTGTCTGCTAAAACCAGAAACTATCTACTTGTATGGATCTGTCCACTTCAAGACATTGGGTGTTTTGACTTAGACAGGACTATATTGGTAAGATTAGTCAGGACAGTGTTGTGTTTCTGTGTGTAGAATATTGCGACTCTGCGTTTAGCTGCTGGTGAGCAGAGCAATGGGAAAGCAGAGTAATGTGAGCCCCTGCTGGGCAAATGATTCACAACTCTCCACACTATCATTGGTACAGCGAAAAAAGAAAAAAAAAAAGAAAAATTGCTTTATTGGTTAAAAAAAAAAAAAAAAAAAAAAAAGGAAACACCTGAAGAGCTGATCTATGAAAATGAACTGACTTTTAGGCCGTTGACGAAGTCGTAGTCTGCACGGCTTGTCTACCATATTAAATGTGTTTCTGAAAGGCCTTTTCCAGTTTTACTGTATATATATAGTATATATATATATATATATATATATATATATATATATATATATATATATATATATATATATGTGTGTGTGTGTGTGTGTGTGTGTGTGTGTGTGTGTGTGTGTGTGTGTACAGTATACATACAGACATACTGTATATATACTTATACAGTATAAAAAGTCACACTATCTAAGATTTGGTTCACCTGCCTTTAGCATTGATAGTGGAATGTAACGTGGTGGCCAATTCATGTGTAAAAAACAGAAATCTTTCACCTATTTTTCACCAATTTGACCTCAATAAGCCCTGACATTGTCATCCTGAAAACAAATGTGTGTGCCATCTTAAATGACAAATTCAATTGATGGGAGAACCTTGTCAATCCTTTGAGTTCTTGTCAAATTATGTGTTCACTATTAAACATAGCTGTGATTTTTACTGTTCTTTTCTTTTATGATGCAACTTTACCATGTGTAAAAATTTTCTTTATTCATTATTTTTTTTCTGACAACATTTCTTTGACAACATTGACAGTTTAGCACTATTTTGTAAAAAGTTTTAATAATGTGCTTCGGTTACAGCTCTTAACCAAATTCCAGTAATTTCAGCAGTTTCCTTTTGGCCAGACAGTGTACATTACATACTGTATATAGCTATAATACACACTATTACAGATGACATTATTAAAAGCACTGTACTGAAAAAAAGAAATGAATGGAGATATAATTAATAACTTGCTACCAGGTTGTTATAAGGCAGCACTTCTATAGTTAGGGTATGAAAATACCCGAGATGAGCTTTACCATACATAAGTTATACAATATACAATTTTTTATGCAAAAAAACATATGTATGTTGAAACAAAACAAAAAAAAAGTTAATATGATTAACATAGTATTTGTATTTCAGAATACAGTAAGAATAATAAAACAATATTATAAGCAAAACATCGACTATTTAAAAAGAACATTTAAAAAGTATAAAATACTAGCGCCTATTCTCTCTCTCTCTCTCTCTCTCTCTCTCTCTCTCTCTCTCTCTCTCTCTCTGCCTTTTTATCTGTTGTAACCCCTTATATTATTACTCAGGAAGTGGGTTTGTACTCAGTAAATATTCATCTAGCCTAGCCCCATTAACAAATCAAGCCATGGCAGCAATGCGGCCTGAGGGACCCTGCAGCAGCTCCTTCTCTTTGTCTCAGGATGGGGATAAGGTTGGCAGAATCCCCAGGTCACAGCAGCAAAATTCTATTACCCTAATCTTATTAACTGTATCTGTGGCTTTAGGCACTCCACATGGCCTGGGCTGAGTCAAGACTGAGGGATAGAGGTAGCAGAAAACACACATCATCTAGGCGAGATTAGCAGGATGGCTATCAACTGTCGGCTCTTGGTTGTCTCTATAGGAGAGACATGAATCAGAGCTAATGTTGTGCATTACGATTTCAGGAAACACCAAGAAAAGTTTTGAAAGAAATGACACTGTCCATGACGATTTGAATAAAAAGCCTCCATTGTTTATGGATTGTTTTAATCAGCTCATCAAAAAGCAGAACTAAACCCGAAAGTCCATAACCCCTTTGGCATGAGTAACTCTCTAAATACGCACTATACACACAGAAGTTCAAACAATTTTTAGTATAGTGATGATTTTCCAGTCATTGATATAATGTATTATAATGATCAACCACTTCATTCATTCATTCATTCATTCATTTATTCAGTCAGTCAGTCAATTTTCAGTAAGATTACTCTAAACAGAACACTAAAAAAAATCTAAAAAAAAAAAAAAACTTTTCATGTTTCTATTAAATATCTACTGTATGCTAATTGTGAAAAACCATTCTTTATACAGTTCTCAGAAATGCCATTCTACAACAGCCAGTGCTCTTTACCAGCATTATGCTTATGATCTGGACACAATCAAATGCTCTAGACTACACACTTGGCCTTAATTTGATGCAGAGTCAGAGCCTAAACCAAGGATCTCATCTCCATCTCTATTCCCATTATTCAATAGCATACAGAGAAGCAATCTTGATGTCATTAAGAGTCTTTTTTTCCTCGACCTTCCATTTGTTTTCAATTACCTTCCTTAAAAAATGATAGTTGCTGGCTCCACCACACATGTGGGCTGATATTACATAGTTTGTCTTAGTTTGCGCTTGCTGTTACCTTGTAAATCTCAGTTGGAGTAATCCGTTTACAGCCTGGGCCCCAAACGCACAAAAACTGTTTGCTCAAATGGAGCTGTGGGGTAAAAATGATACCACTCTTTGTCTAAACGTTCTGCTAAATGATCTTGCTCATCCTCCCAAAGCATTAAGGTGGTTTGAGTGTGTATGCTACTTTAACAATTAGACCTTTTTTGACAAATTAACCCAAAACGTCCACCATAACAATGTGTCGATCTATAATGCAAATTAAGTTGTGTGCCAGTGTGCCTCTTAATTGTCTCACTAGACTTTGCCCACCAAAGACATTCCCTGTGTTGTGTTCAGTTGTGAAACAGAACATGATTTAATTTTTTTTTAAATCACTAAAAGAAAATTAAAGCTGAAGTACATAGTATACTAAAATAAATAAAATTCCATCTTACTGTATGTATTTTATTGTTCATATGTTATATGTAATACCATGACATCTGTATGCCTTCACCAGGCAGTTAATCAGCACCTTCTGATTTACACATATACTTTACTTGTTGACACTAAACCCCATAACTTTACTTTAATACAAGATTCCCTGGTACACATCAGAGCAAAAATGTTTTTATTTATTTTTTTATTTTATTTTTTTAATAAAGGACAATCGTCCATGACGATTTAAATAAAGAGCCTCCATTGTTTATGGATAGTTTTAATCTATCTGCTCTTCAAAAAGCAGAAGTAAGCAATCAAAAAACTAAAAAGTCCAAAACCCCTTTGGCATGTAAATACTCTGTAAATATGCACTATGCACACAGAAGTCCAAACTGTTTTTAATATAGTTATGATTTTCCAGTCACTGACATAATGTATTATAATGATGAACCACTTCATTCATGCTTTCATTCATTCATTCCGCCATTCACTTAATAGAACAAGTTAAATTTTCTGAATTTTTTTCTATTAAATATCTACTGTATGCTTATTATGAAAACCCATTCTTTATACAGTTCTCATAAAAGTCGTTCTACAACAGCCAGTGCTCTTTACCAGCATTACGCTTATGATCTGGACACAATCAAATGCTCAATAGTGATTCTTTAAATAACTTGGTTTTGTATTGTTATTGGTTATTCTACTGTGCCTACTTACAATACTTATTGATGACTATCTAAAGTACCCATGATAAGTACTTAATATTTAAGTACTGCAAAGTTCTGTCCAGACGGTTTTGTGTAATGCTGTGATGTAACCTGGCATAACGTAATCACTGCTCTTTACTCCAAAATTGTATTTTATTTATGGCACAGGTTTAAGTTTAGGCAAATACCCAATGTTCCCAAAGTTTCATTAGATTCTTCCCAGCCAGTTTTGTGTGATGCTGTGACAAAAAAGAAAATTTTCAGGTCCTCCAATGTATGAAACATAAATATATAGTTAAAAGAGTGAGTTTTGGCCAACGTACAGACAAAACCTTTCTTTAATTTATATACGGTATATAGTGGCTTTGTTGATTTAACTGCAAATGTAATATTTTACAGGTTTGATTTAGATTGTGTACATATGCCAATAATAAAGTAGATGATTAAGGAATCTTTCAGTGGAAAGAATCTATGTTCATTTTGACCTTTTTAACAGATTTGTTGTTGAAAATGTTATCTCATACTCATAGAACCTCTCTTTTACAATCTGTGTTCTGGAATACGCCATCAGGGAAGAAGAAATCTATTGAAAAAAGTATTTTGGGATAACCTGGTCATTTAGTTCATTCAGGTAGTCATCTGACTTCATTTTATTGCCATATAACATTGGTGAGCCTAGATCATAATACCACATCCAGTGGGCACTAAGCATGATGGATACATCACTTAATGCACTTCTCTTCTTTCCTTGCCTACCCTCTGGACTCATCAGGCCACATTACCTTCCAAAATCTCTATGCTCTCTAGTAAAGTGAAACCTTTCTTCTAATAATCCGTACCAACAAGTGGTTTTCTTATGGCCACACAGCTGTTCAGTCCAAATCCTGTGAGTTCTCGTCACACTGAGTATGTGGAAATGCACTTCTTTTCACTATTAAATATAGCTGTGATTTCTACTGTCTACTGTGATTATTCGGGTTTTTTTTTTTTGCTATGTAATTTTACCAAGTGTTTAAGTTATCTTTGATCACAATAATTCATTTTTTATTACCACATTTCCTCTAAAAAAGTAAACCACTTAGCACTATCCAGGTTTTAATAATGTATTGGACAGTCCTTAACCTGATTCCAGTCAGTAATCTCCTTATTTGTTTTCTTTGCTTGATGCAGGGTAATAATTTGATCCTTCTCAAAAACAGTAACATCTTTTTCATGACCAAAGGATACCAAAGGATCTTCCAAGATGGTTGTTTATGCAATGAGAAGCAACTCTCTGAATCACTTAGAGTGAAATGAACTGTTGCCAGCTGAAACATATTATTTACTGGAGTGATTATACAGTTAAAGACACTTGAGCAATTGCTTTTTGGTTAGGCTCTGAAGATCAAAATGTTTTAGTTTATCTGAGCAAAAAAAAAGATTATAATAGTTAGACAGATGGTAGAAAGAATTAACTAAAGTAATAATTCTAAGAATAAGAGTGTGAGGTTTCACAGAATCAAGCAAAGGTTTAGAAAGTTTTCCATGCCTGAGTATAAGAAGGCGTATTTGTGTCTTTGTGAATACTACAATAAAAGCAGGAGTAAAAACTCAAGCTAATTTATGCCCTGTCCCTGTATCACACATGGCTGCACTGTGAAGACACTGATTCCAGATGTGTGTGTGTGTGTGTGTGTGTGTGTGTGTGTGTGTGTGTGTGTGTGTGTGTGTGTGTGTGTGTGTGTGTGTGTGTGTGTGTGTGTGTGTGTGCGTGCGTGTGTGTGTGTGTGTGTGTGTGTGCGTGCGTGCGTGCGTGTGTGTGTGTGTGCGTCTAAAACAGTGGTTGTTTTGTTTGGAGTTTCATTTCACACCCCTGCTGTCCTCCTCTTCCTTCTGGTTGGTGCTCATGGGCTTCAGTTTAACATGTAAGATGCTTCTCTTCCACCCAGATAAAGCTGTGTAAAATACGCTGCCTGACCAACAACAAAAAAAAAAAGAGTCACACACTGGAATATTTCATTAGTCACCTTTAGCTTTGATTACAGCATACAGAACAAAGCTGACTATCCTTTCAAGGTTTGATAATGTGTTGAAGGGTTTTTAACTTAGTTTCAGCCATTTTAAGTGTAGTTAGTTGTTTTCCTTGCTAAAATTGAAGGACCAAATTTGTCCCTTCTACTTTCTTTTGGTCAGGATGTATGTATAACGATATTCTTGTCATTAATGGAGTTATTTCTTAGTAAATATTATTAAGATTTAAAATTAATTAAATGTTTAATTAATCTTTATACTGAATTGAGATTGAGAAGTAAAGTACAGTACAGACCTAGAAATAAATGATTATCGTCTTTTGAATATCTGGATCCTGGTTGAAAAGGTTGAAATTAGACCTATTAAGAATTTGAGTTGTTTGATCTCTCTCTCTCTCTCTCTCTCTCTCTTTCTCTCTCTCTCTCTCTCTCTCTCTCTACACATCTTCTCCTCTCCATGGTTGTGGTGGGATTAATCCTGGATGTGGTGCCAGTTCATGACAGGGCACAACCATGCACACACTCACACAATCATGGCAGTTAGTCTATGGTGCATGTGTTTGGATTGTGGGATGAAACTGGAGCACCCAGAGGAAACCCACCAAACAAACACACACAGACCCAAAGGCGGGATTTGAGCCCTCTACCCTGGAGGTGTGCGGAATCAAATCTTGTCATTTGGCAGATAAATATTTATTATTATTATTATTATTATTATTATTATTATAAAAACAAGTGACAGGGACAAGTTCCTATGTATCTTCTAATACCTACATCTACATCAGTTATGCTTCATTTGTAGTAAGTGGTTGGGTGAAATCTTTGTATGGATACTGCATCTACATTAAAAAAAAAACTTACCTATAAGGAAATGAATTAGACATTCATTTGTTGCATTATTAATCGTACATGTAGAATTTTTATGATTAGCCAACACATGATCAGCTAACTATTACCAGGTATTTCTTAGACTGCACTTAGTGTCTCTTGCTACTGTAGTAAAACTGTTCCTCTGATCTCTTGCTTTCATATGCACCTCCTGACATGTTATTAAAAAAAGTTGTTTTTTGGTTTGTTTGTTTTTTGCTAAAAATGAATAACATTCAAGTAAATTAATGTTATTCATTTTTAGCAAAAGCCCTCAGTAGTATTCAGTTTGCTGCAAAAATGAAGCAGTGGTGCACTAGTAACATACTCATATAGTTATAAGAACTAAATTGTATATTTAAAATTTAATGTTTTAATATTTTGTAATTTGAAGCACTATGAATTTTACCACTGAAAGTCAACTGCTGAAAAAATCACAGATTTTACAGATTTCATGGACAACTGGGTGTCCTTGGAACCCACTTTACAAATCACTGACATAGAAACTTAGACACACAAAAAAATCAAGGGCTTATGGGGCAGCTGGAGGGAACAGGTGTGGGAGAAGGATAGAGGGCACATGCGCTGGATGACGAGCGCTGCCACATGTTTTAGTCATAAATCCATCTGAAGGAGAAAAACAGGGAGAAAGCTTTAGCAAAACAGACAGACAGACAGAAAAGAGATGATCCCGTTACACTTTCCTGCTCTAGTGTTCACGTCTAATCGAAAACTAGACTACAACCTGGCCAATGCATCTGGAGAAAGTAGCACAAAAAAAAAAAAAAAAAAAAAGGCAGGATGGTTGCCATTGCCAGGTAAGTGTCAGTTTGAAATAATTTGGATGAGAAGAATTTTAATCTGGTCTTTTCAGTGCAGGGTTGCACAGCAGGAATTCAATAAATAAAGAAGAATCATGCTTAAAGTTGAGGCCAATGTGCCAGATGCTGAAACCAGACTTTTCCCCTCTCTCTCTAAATTTTAACAGGATTTCTGCAGTCTAATGTGAAATTCCAGGAAAGTCAGAAGAAGAGAGTGAAAATACATCAGAGGCTACAGCACGTCACACCTCTCTGACTTGTCAGGCTATGTATCTCCTCATGTTA
Source organism: Clarias fuscus (assembly GCA_030347435.1). Classification (NCBI taxonomy): domain Eukaryota; kingdom Metazoa; phylum Chordata; class Actinopteri; order Siluriformes; family Clariidae; genus Clarias; species Clarias fuscus. The sequence goes on along the minus strand of CM059222.1, from coordinate 11,119,677 downwards.
CTGAACTCCATTCATTCACTCATTTCCAATTATTAAAAATTTCAAACTATTCCATGTTAAACTATAACCATGATTTCATTTGAATACATGGTATGTCTCACATACGACAAAGATCGGCAAAGACTACCGTGTAAAAGAATTTAAATGAAAACTGAGATTGCTATTCGGGCAACATATAGGAAGAGGCAAACCATGGCCAGCTTACTGTTTAAGTGTGCTGTTACTCAGGTCTCCTATAGATGTTTTCATACCCATTTGGCTGTCAAGTTAAGTTTTTGGTCCAATTTCTAATTTGTTTGGTTTTCCACATGTATGCAATGAAAGAAAATATAAACAAACACAACAATAAAATTATGCCAGAAACATGATGATGGAAATCACAGAAATCACCTGAGTGCAAAAACTTGCAAAAAATTACTACAACATTACTTATAGAAATAAGTATTTTTAGTATTTAACATTTAGAAATTTAACATTTTTAGTATTATATACGTTTTTTTTTTTTTTGTGCATTTGTCCAAATTTTTAGGACACATCATATTTCACCAGCCTTTGTCCTTGTTCAGATGGCCTTTGGTTGTTTATTTTGGTTTACACCAGAGTGGGATTTCTGTATTCTCACTTGCACAAATAACCTGCAACAAACAGGAAATCACACCAGGGCTCTATTCAAATGGATGCATCAAGGTTTGTTCAACCACCTTTAGTTGTGAATTCCAGACTTAACAAGATCCTTTTCCAAAATGTTCACTATTAATAAAATGTATAAAATACTATACTGGAGGTAAAAAACAAGCAGGGTTAGGGGGTAAAAGTGGTGCCAAGTGTACATTTTCAAGAGGACAATGTTGTGATAATTTTGGAACTTTTATGGCTTTTATGGCTAGTTTTAAATGATAAAATTGGTAAATCATTCAAATCTATTGAACATCTACTTACACACGTGGACAAAATTGTATTTATTTAGTCAACCTCCCTAGACGTGGCCGCAGGAGGAAAATTGATGACAAATCAAAGAGACGGATAATCCGAATGGTAACAAAAGAGCCCAGAAAGACTTCTAAAGAGATCCAAGGTGAACTTCATGCTCGAGGAACATCAGTGTCAGATCGCACCATCCGTCGTTGTTTGAGCCAAAGTGGACTACATGGGAGACGACCAAGGAGGACACCATTGGTGAAAACAAATCATAAAAAAGCCAGACTGGAATATGCCAAACTACATGTTGACAAGCCATAAAGTTTCTGGGAGAATGTCCTATGGACAGATGAGACAAAAATGGAACTTTTTGCCAAGGCAAATCAGCTCTATGGTCACAGATGGAAAAATAAAGCATATCAAGAAAAGAACACTGTCGCTACTGTGAAACATGGAGGAGGCTCTGTTATGTTCTGGGGCTGCTTTGCTGCATCTGGCACAGGGTGTCTTGAATCTGTGCAGGGTACAATGCAATCTCAAGACTATCAAGGGATTCTAGAGAGAAATGTGCTGGCCAGTGTCAGAAAGCTGGGTCTCAGTCGCAGGTCATGGGTCTTGCAACAGGACAATGACCCAAAACACAGCTAAAAACACCCAAGAATGGCTAAGAGGAAAACATTGGACTATTCTAAAGTGGCCTTCTATGAGCCCTGACCTCAATCATATTGAGCATCTTTGGAAGGAGCTGAAACATGCTGTCTGGAAAAAGCACCCTTCAAACCGGAAACAACTGGAGCAGCTTGCTCATGAGGAGTGGGCCAAAATACCTGCAGAGAGGTGCAGAAGTCTCATTGACAGTTACAGGAATCGTTTGATTGCAGTGATTGCCTCAAAAGGTTGTGCAACAAACTATTAAGTTAGGGGTACCATCATTTTTGTCCAGGCCTGTTCCATGAGTTTTTAAGTTTTCATTTTTTTTTTAATAATTCCGTTGAAGCATGGTTGAAAAGCAATGTCTGACTTTCATTGGTTAACATTCATAGAATTCTTATTTATTATTACTTTTGTCAGATTAAAGTTATTTCTGTGACCATTGTGAGTTTTTCTTTCATTGACCGAAGGGTACCAACAATTTTGTCCACGTGTGTATATGTCTGTAGGTTATTCAATAAAATGAGGTTTCAAACCATAAGTCGACTAGTTAATAGCTCTTGATTTAGTTTAAAGCTGAAAAATGTGGATTTTTATGAACCTTTATTTGCTTTATAAGCAATATTCACAATTCCAATACAAAGAACTTGGTCCCCTTAAACGCCACAACAAGCATACACGTTACTGGAGGTGAAGGTGACTGACAATCTGGCTAGTTCTGCTCTACCTAGAGCACAAAATGACATGACATTTTGCTTTTTGATGATTGCTAGATAGAGTGGCAGAGAAAAGGAAGGGTCAACACTGTAACCTAATGTAATTATCATTAAAATCCTTTGACACTTATGAAATGCTTGCATAATTATACTTCAGTATACCATAGTAACATCTAACAAAAAGATCTAAAAACACAGAAACAGCAGAATTTGTCATTCTTATAAAAACCTTTGGCCACAGCTGTAATATCATGAAAAGATGCAAACTGTTATTACAGATTTGAAACATTAAGGTACATCATCCAAAAAAAAAAAAAACTCTGAGGTTATTTGGAGGTGTTACATAGTATTTATTTGTAGATAAGGAATAATGGAATAGAAAACTTAAGAACTTAGGTAACTTTTGCTATCCAGTTGACTTTCATCCAGTTTTTACTCTTAACAGTGTCAGGTATTACAACAAATTCAGCTTTGTAACTCAACAGCTGCTATCACTCCATTTAGATTCTTTGCAAAGATTCCATAACTAATTGATCTGACTTATTTGAATCTATTTTTAATCTCTCTCTCTCTCTCTCTCTCTCTCTCTCTCCCTCTCTCTAGGCGGCACGATGGCTTAATGGTTAGCAGT
>CM059222.1:10384261-10391761 GCA_030347435.1 Clarias fuscus | reverse complement strand
ATGCGCTGATGAGCTTCTAGTCTCGCTTCCACCTGCAGAAGGACAGGACAGTCAAGAGAAACCGTGGGTCTCATCAGCAGGAACCATGAGTCAGCCACCGAGAGGACGCGCAGAAGCTAAGAGACTGGTGTAGGGACAACAACTTGTCTCTGAACATTGCTAAAACAAAAGAGATGGTTGTTGACCAGAGATGGTTGGCTCCTCTGTGGTGATCGTCAACAGCACCAAATTCCTGGTTTCCCACCTGGAGGAGAACCTCATCTGGTACCTTAACACTAGCCCCTTGCACAAGAAAGCCGTAAAAATGTCTTCTCTTCCTGAGACGGCTGAGGAAGGCCCAACTTCCGCCACCTATCCTTACCACTTTCAATAGAAGGACTATCGAGAGCATCCTGAGCAGCTGCATCACTGTGTAGGACGGTTTGGCAATTGTGTCATCTCAGAACGCAAGACCCTACAGCAGATTGTGAGGACGGCATAGGAGATCACCGGACTCTCTCTTCCCTCTATCGAAGACATCTAACCCACAAGCTGAATCTGACAAGCCATCAACATTCTCTCACACACACACACACACACACACACACACACACACACACACACACACACACACACACACACACACACATATACACACCACACACACACACACACACTATACCTCCTAAATGCTCACAACAGATCATACACAAACACACTCTCAGTTACACACGACACATGTATATTGTTCACATACACACACACGCACACACACACAGACACACACATACATACACTACGCAAATTACACTCTACAGTATACAGAACACATCCTTAACAAACACACACACACACAAGAACACAAACACACACACAGTACACAGACACACACAAACTACTTATGCTACACATACTGTACACATCCTAGACACACCCATCGCACACACTACAGTTCCGTCCTACACACAGCCTACGCGTCCTACACACAGCCTACGCGTCCTACACACAGCCTACGCGTCCTACACAAATGATGACCGGTCCAAGCATCTGCGCCATTACAGTCGACACCAAGCAATCACTAGCAAAGATGCATGGAAAGACACGTCCAAACATGATGACGCTTTATACTTATGCCATATTTAGTGACATCATTGTCCAATGGGTTTTAGCGGTCTTAGCATGCTCAAAATGCACTCAGGTTGTGCGATGCGCCTGGGTGCTGATGGTACAGGTGCACATCAATGCTTTCTAATATATTTTTTCTTTTCATTTTAAAATTCTGCAGGCCAATATTTTAGCTTTCATCTTCTGAGAGAGCTTCTTGGTGGACTACCAGACCGTGGTAATAGTAGGTGCCAGCCTGAGAGCCACGAGTCTTCAATCTACCCTCCAGGAGGACTGGCTTGGGCAAGCTTGAGGTGGGGTTTAGCTTCATCGACCACTCTCTAGTGACCGGTGGTACGCAACCCAATTTAATGCTTGGTTGTATCTTAAATGGCCAGCTACATCAGCAAGTGGACCGATGATGTCACTGTCTCCAAGAACATCATCTCACGACCAGACAGAAACCGATTACTGCAGAGATGCGTGCACTTCTGAAGATCTGAGACTCTGCTATCAGAGCAGGAGACCAAGGTCCCCTTAGAAAGTCAAGGTCAAAACTTTCCCGGGACAACGGAGAGGCGACAACAGATAGGCAATAACGTGCACATGCCCATTGAATCCTCAACCACTTCAGGGAGAGTGGTGACATACGGCGCATGTGGAAGTTCACACAAGCCATCACCAACTACAGGACATCATCACATGCCTATGACAGAGACGACTCCCTTGCAGATGAGCTTCTACACTAGATGAGCTTCTACACTAGCTTCCACATGCAGAAGGACAGGACGGTCAGGAGAAACCATGGGTCCCATCAGCAGGATCCACGAGTCAGCCTCTGAACATTGCTTAAAGAAAGGAGATGGTTGCTGACTTCAGAGATGGTTGGCTCCTCTGTGGAGCTCATCAACAGCACCAAATTCCTGGTTGGCCACCTGGAGGAGAATCTCACCTAGTACCTTAACATCAGCTCCTTGCACAAGAAAGCTGTAGAAACGTCTTCTCTTCCTGAGAAGGCTGAGGATGGCCCAGGTTCCGCCACCTACTTTCAATAGAGGAACTATCGAGAGCATCCTGGGCAGCTGCATCACTGTCTGTTTTGGCAATTGTGTCATCTCGGAGCGCAAGACCCTACAGCGGATCGTGAAGACAGCTGAGGAGGTCACCGGAGTCTCTCTTCCCTCTTTTGAAGACATCTAAACCACACTCTGCATCTGCAAAGCCACCAACATTCTGGCTGTTAGAAAACACCCATCACACACCAATACTCTTCACCCTCCTGACATCTGGGAAAAGATACTGAAACATTCAAGCACTCCGATGCAGACTGTACAACATCATCTTTTCAAAAGCCATCCATCTCCTCACAAAAACGGAACTGGGCTGATAATCAAATATACATACACACACACAAACACACACAAAAGCACACTCAGATAACTCAACTACCTCAAAACATTGAGATAATCATCACACGTGCAAACACACTGATCAATGACCATCTAAAAATTGTTCCTACCAACCTGTAATTGCTCTTTTGCATAATATCCATTACTTGTCATTTCCACAAAACTATTTGATCTTTGCTGCTACTTCAAAGGAATGTGTCCTATTTACTGTTTCTCCTCAACTCATCACCTCATGACGTCATCACCATGAAGTATATGTTGTCACGTTGTGACTTTGTCGCTCTTGTTTTCACAAGTGCACGAGCACTTTGTGTGGCCCCTAGAACTTAGTTTTCGGTTAACTTAAAAACGTCAATCTGTCTTGTCTCAGCTAGTTATATAAGTAGGTTGCTTAGTTAGCTAGTTAGTTTTTATTCATGTTGTGAATTTATGTTGTACATACAGGACAGTAGGACCTTGGTCCTGGAAGAACGTTGCGTTGTTTCCCTGTGTAATAAACTGTATATGGTTAAAATGAAAATAATCTTGAACATAGTACCACAGATAAAGCAAACAGCAAGTTAAAGCTTGTGTTCACCCGATTGTGAAAGCCCACACTTAGACATTGGGGCATCCGGCCTGCATTGGGGGAAGCGGATGGCCGTACGCCACCATTTCCCCATGGATTTGCTGCGTCTCTTCTGTCCCTGCTCACCGCTTAATGAAGGAGACCTCATTATTTTCATTTATAAACTATAAACAACAAAGTTGTTTCCTTTATTTATATATTTTTATTATTATATTCTTATTTCATATTTATTTAAACATTTTCTTATTCATACTCTAATTTTTATTATTATCGTCATATTCTTTGTTTGAAATATTTTTCAGATCTTTGTTTTACTTGAAGTGATGCAAGTTTTGAAAGACCTCCCTGGTTCTGCGCTTGAATGATGCGAAGAACTCGCCTGCTTTGTGTGTCCGCTACACAAAAGTGAAAGAACTAATCACTTAAATCACTAATATTGATTAGTGACTTCAGTGATAAGTTCTTTCACTCTAAATTATTATACTTTAAATTTGAGTATTTAACAAAAAACTTTAAAACATTTTTTTCACTTTGTTGACAATTTGTTAAAAACAAGTTGGATGGTAGATTAAACAATAATAAAAATATCATGAATGTGTTCGACGTCCTAGAACGTTGTCTGTTGAAAGAATTCGTTGATCCATGTTCACATCAGAAATAATGTTAATTTATTGGAGGTAAAAAATGTCTTTCAGAACATCTAATTAAGGAAAGGAGAAAATGAAGCATTATACGGATTGTTACAGCATCAGCAGCATAAAAGTGAAAGGAATGATAATTTCCAAAACATTCATTCTATCATAAATGTTGAATAACAACTTTTTTCTTATTCTTTTTCATGTTTTGAGCATGCAAACTTGTTTTCTATGTTTTATATGACTATGCATTATTAGTGTGAGAAAACCGCTTTCCTGACCTCGTACAGCGCTAAGAACACGGCAAACGCTTTATCTATGTTACAGCATCAGCAGCATAAAAGTGAAAGGAATGATAATTTCCAAAACATTCATTCTATCATAAATGTTGAATAACAACTTTTTTCTTATTCTTTTTCATGTTTTGAGCATGCAAACTTGTTTTCTATGTTTTATATGACTATGCATTATTAGTGTGAGAAAACCGCTTTCCTGACCTCGTACAGCGCTAAGAACACGGCAAACGCTTTATCTCACCATACGGAGGTTAAAAGTGAAAGCAATGATAATTTCCAAAACAGTTATACATTCTAGCATACATGTTGAATGACACATTTTTCTTATTCTTTTCAAGTTTTGAGCATGAAAACTTAATATAAAGTCGTTTTCTATGTTTTATTTAACGATGTAGTAGTAGTGTGAGAAAACCGCTTTCCTGACCTCGTACAGCGCTAAGAACACGGCAAACGCTTTATCTCACCAAAAGGAGGATAAAAGTGGCAGGAATGATAATTTGCAAAACATCCATGCATTCTAGCATACATGTTGAATAACAACTATTATCTTATTCTTTTTCATATTTTGAGCATGCAAATTCGTTTTCTATGTTTTAGATGACCATGCATTAGTATTGTGAGAAAACCGCTTTCCTGACCTCGTACAGCGCTAAGAACACGGCAAACGCTTTATCTCACCAAAAGGAGGTTAAAAGTGGCAGGAATGATAATTTGCAAAACATCCATGCATTCTGGCATACATGTTGAATAACAACTATTATCTTATTCTTTTTCATATTTTGAGCATGCAAATTCGTTTTCTATGTTTTAGATGACCATGCATTAGTTTTGTGAGAAAACCGCTTTCCTGACCTCGTACAGCGCTAAGAACACGGCAAACGCTTTATCTCCCCATAAGGAGGTTAAAAGTGGCAGGAATGATAATTTCCAAAACATCCAGGCATACATGTTGAATAACAAAATTTATCTTATTCTTTTTCATGTTGTGAGCATGAAAACGTCATATAAACTCGTGACGATGCATTAGAAATGTGAGAAAACCGCTTTCCTGACCTCGTACAGCGCTAAGAACACGGCAAACGCTTTATCTCCCCATAAGGAGGTTAAAAGTGGCAGGAATGATAATTTCCAAAACATCCAGGCATACATGTTGAATAACAAGATTTATCAGCTTTTTCATGTTTTGAGCATGTTAACTCGTTTTCTATGTTTTACATGCCCATGCATTATTTGTGTGAGCAAACCGCTTTCCTGACTTCGTACAGCGCTAAGACCACGGCAAACGCTTTATCTCACCATAAGGAGGTTAAAAGTGGAAGGAATGATAATTTGCAAAACATCCACGCATTCTAGCATACATGTGGAATAACAACTTTTATCTTATTCTTTTTCATGTTTTGCCATGCAAATTCGTTTTCTATGTTTTATATGACCATGCATTATTTGTGTGAAAAACCGCTTTCCTGACCTCGTACAGCGGTAAGAACACGGCAAACGCTTTATCTCACCATACGGAGGTTAAAAGTGAAAGCAATGATAATTTCCAAAACAGTTATACATTCTAGCATACATGTTGAATGACACATTTTTCTTATTCTTTTCAAGTTTTGAACATGAAAACTTAATATAAAGTCGTTTTCTATGTTTTATTTAACGATGTAGTAGTAGTGTGAGAAAACCGCTTTCCTGACCTCGTACAGCGCTAAGAACACGGCAAACGCTTTATCTCACCAAAAGGAGGATAAAAGTGGCAGGAATGATAATTTGCAAAACATCCATGCATTCTAGCATACATGTTGAATAACAACTATTATCTTATTCTTTTTCATATTTTGAGCATGCAAATTCGTTTTCTATGTTTTAGATGACCATGCATTAGTATTGTGAGAAAACCGCTTTCCTGACCTCGTACAGCGCTAAGAACACGCAAACGCTTTATCTCCCCATAAGGAGGTTAAAAGTGGCAGGAATGATAATTTCCAAAACATCCAGGCATACATGTTGAATAACAAAATTTATCTTATTCTTTTTCATGTTGTGAGCATGAAAACGTCATATAAACTCGTGACGATGCATTAGAAATGTGAGAAAACCGCTTTCCTGACCTCGTACAGCGCTAAGAACACGGCAAACGCTTTATCTCCCCATAAGGAGGTTAAAAGTTACAGGAATGATAATTTCCAAAACAATCATGCATTCTTGCATACATGTTGAATAACAACTTCTTTCTTATTCTTTTTCATGTTTTGAGCATGAAAACTTCTTATAAACTCGTTTTCTATGTTTTACATGACCATGCATTATTTGTGTGAGAAAACCGCTTTCCTGACTTCGTACAGCACTAAGAACACGGCAAACGCTTTATCTCACCATAAGGAGGTTAAAAGTGGAAGGAATGATAATTTGCAAAACATCCACGCATTCTAGCATACATGTGGAATAACAACTTTTATCTTATTCTTTTTCATGTTTTGGCATGCAAATTCGTTGTCTATGTTTTAAATGACCATGCATTGCATCAACATCCTAAACCTCAAAGAAATTATGTCCAACACATTTACACATTCCTGCTTGCATGATGAATAACAACGTCTTTTGCTTTGTTTCAACTTAATTGACTCATCTGCTGTAGAAAATTGTAAACCTTTAATATGAAACTCCAATTGATGCAATTTAAGTGTTCATCATGAATAAAATATTCTTTAACATTCTGTTCCCCATACTTAACTTCAACTAAAATTGAATTCTTTCAAATACGTTCCCAATACGTAGGTCAATTGCTTTTGCATTAGAGCCCATATAGCCCAGACATCGCATGTTTGACCTGATAGGCTTTATGGCATCGTGGCCTAGCTGCCATGCATGGATCATTCTGACCGCTAGCCTTCTGCCTGAACAGAATCCCGTGGTGTAGTTATCTGTTAGGTTGCCCGACCCTTCCATTCTACGAACGGATGTAGTCATTCTCATGCCGGCAGGGCGGTGGTTGCCAAACGCTCTAATTAGTTCAGAAAATATACAAGGGTCCCATCAATGGTCCTGACAGTCTACTGTACAATCTTTTGTCATGAAATGTTGAAATTGGCTTTATACTCTTCTAGGAGCCGAGTGAAAGGCAGAATGCTGATAATTATTCATTCCCCTTGTGTTAAATTGGCAGAGCTGCCGTTGAAGGCTTACAAAAGTGGGACATAGTGGACAACAATATCAAGGTCATGTGACAGACAGAGACCCACAAGTGATCCTCGGCAGACTCATGTATGATGTACATGGTTAGGGTGATTGCAAAAGTCTCTAACTAGTTCAGGATCTAGAAGGTGCATTAGAAGGCCTGCATTTCTTGGCCAAACTTGGGACACTTCTAGATTGAAACGAACTGAACAATTTACACTGGTCATTTGCCTAACTGAACAAAAGGTCAGGTATTGTAGGTCATTTGCAAAATGCACAATGGACACACTACTACTCCACAGACACAAACAGGTGCACATACACACACATTACACAGA
>CM059222.1:10362500-10380000 GCA_030347435.1 Clarias fuscus | reverse complement strand
GAGGTCCTTAGAGGAAAGCCAGACCAGGGAATACTATGATAAGTCCACCTGTTTGTGAAATGCTGGGAAAGGTGGTTGTGTGTGTGAACCAGATAGTGGTTGTGTGTTTGAACTGGATAGCTCAGACCCTATGATCTTCTTGACAAGATATCATGACCCACGCATTTCAACAAATCTACTGCGGCCTTCTAAGGAACTCTCACCACCTGGTACATCATACTGCCCATCATCCTTCCGTGTGCTTTTCATTCCTGGGTGCTTTTCATTATTTGTGGGTCCTAGCAGAGGTTGCAACAGACAGCAGCAATAATGTGAGCTGGCCAGACTCGGAGTTCAAGTCAAGTATGAGTTGAGGTAGTGGGAAGAGCAGCAGTAAACAATTTACAATGTGACAAGAATATAGGGTGCAAATAGCAGTGAAATAAATATTGTGCAAAAATATTGTGGAAAAAAGAGCAGCACAGGTAGGTAGGTATGAACAGATTGAGATGGATGTATGTCAGTGTGATTGCGCATGTGTGTTTATCAGTTCAGTCCAGATGTTAAGTTCATCTGAGTGATTTGTGTGTGTGTGTGTGTGTGTGTGTGTGCAGCTGCTCAGGATGCTCTCGATAGTTCCTCTATAGAAGGTGCTGAGGATTGGTGGTGGAAGCTGTGCCTTTCTCAGCCTTCTCAAGAAGAAAAGACGTGGAGCTGTGTGTCGCTACACAATCATGAGTCAGCAGCGTGAACAGCAAGGGACTAAGCATGCAGCCCTGGGGGGCCCCAGTGCTCAGTGTGGTGGTGCTGGAGGTGTATTTCCGGATCCGCGCTGCCTGAGGTCTTTCGGTCAGAAAGTCCAGGATCCAGTTACAGAGGGAGGTGTTCAGGCCCAAAAGGCTCAGCTTCCCGATCAGGTGTTGGGGAATAATTGTATTGAATGCTGAACTGAGATCTATGTACAGCATTCTGACGTAAGTGTCCTTCTTTTCGAGATGTGTCAGTGCCAGGTGGAGTGTGGTGGAGAAGGCGTCGCCCGTCGAACGGTTTGGATGATAAGCAAACTGCAGGGGGTCCAGTGAGGGAGGCAGCAGGGTCTTGATGTGTCTCATGACGAGCGGCTCGAAGCACTTCATGATGATGGGTGTGAGTGCAACAGGGTGGTAGTCATTGAGACAGGACACAGAAGACTTCTTTGGCACAGGGACAATGGTGGAAGATTTGAGGCATGTGGGAACGATGGCGCTGCTCAGAGAGATGTTGATGTTGGTGAGAACATCTGCCCGCTGTTCTGCACATTCTCTTAGGATTCTGCCTGGGATGTTGTCTGGTACAGCAGCTTTACGTGGGTTGACTCTGCGTAGAGTTTTCCTCACATCAGCTGTGGTGAGACACAACACCTGGTCATTCGGAGGAGGGGTGGACTTCCTCGCCGTGCGTAAAAGCTGTTCAGCGCATTTGAAAGGCACCCGTCACTGTCACAGGCAGGTGATGAAGACCTGTAGTTGGTGATGGCTTCTATACCCTGCCTCATGCGGCGTGTGTCGCCGCTGTCCCTGAAGTGATTGTGGAGTCTCTGGGCATGTGTGCGCTTTGCCTCTCTGATGGCCCGGGACAGTTTGGCCCTTGCTGTTCTTAGGGCCACCTTGTCCTCTGATCTGAGTCACGGGTCCTCAGAAGTGCACGCACCTCCGCATTCATCCACGGTTTCTGGTTGGGTCGTGAGATAATGTTTTTGGAGACAGTGACTTCATAGGTGCTCTTGTTGATGTAGCTGGTCACTGATGACGTGTACTCCTCCAAGGCAGTGAAGTCGGTGTAAGTTGCAGCCTCCCTAAACATGTTCCAGTCAGTGTTCTCGAAACAGTCCTGAAGAGCAGAGATGGCTCCTGCTGGCCAGGTTTTCACCTGCTTCAGAACTGGTTTTGAACCCCTTGACGAGTGGTATGTATGCTGGAATTAGCAAAACAGAGATGTGGTCTGAGTAGTCGAGGTGGGGGCGGGGCTCTGCCCGATATGCGCCGGGGATGTTTGTGTAAACAAGATCCAGCGTGTTTTCCCCTCTCGTTGCAAAGTCCACATACTGATGGAATTTAGGAAGCACTGACTTGAGATTTGCATGGTTGAAATCTCCAGCAACAATAAACAGTCCATCCGGGTGTGTGATCTGCAGAAAAGTACCTACTGTAGCCTAGCATGGAAAATCTATGACATCTCTAATGTCTGCCTATATGTGAAAGCCCTAGTGACATGCTTGTGATCAACCGACAAGTGTTTACGTTTGATGATTCAGGGCCACCTGGTTCTGAGGCAGGTGAAAACCTGGCCAATATAAGGCCTCTTCAGGACTGTTTTGAGAACACTGTTTAGGAAGGCTGAAACTGACTTGGAGGACACGTCATCAATGACCAGGTGCATCAACAAGTGCACCGATGATGTCACTGTCTCCAAGAACATTATCTCACGACCAGCCAGAAATCATGGATTACTGCAGAGCTGCGTGGACTTCAAAGCTCCGAGACTCTGCCTATCAGAGCGGGGGACCAAGGTCCCCTTTGAAAGGCAAGGTCCAAAATGTCAACAGAGAGGCGACAACAGAGAGGCAACAGCCTGCACACACCCAGAGAATCCTCAACCACTTCAGGGACAGTGGTGACATACGGCGCATGTGGAAGTTCACACAAGCCATCACCAACTACAGGACATCATCACCTGCCTATGACAGTGATGACTCCCTTGCAGATGCGCTGATGAGTCTCGCTTCCACCTGCAGAAGGACAGGACAGTCAAGAGAAACCGTGTGTCTCATCAGCAGGAACCATGAGTCAGCCACCGAGAGGACGCGCAGAAGCTAAGAGACTGGTGTAGGGACAACAACTTGTCTCTGAACATTGCTAAAACAAAAGAGATGGTTGTTGACCAGAGATGGTTGGCTCCTCTGTGGTGATCGTCAACAGCACCAAATTCCTGGTTTCCCACCTGGAGGAGAACCTCATCTGGTACCTTAACACTAGCCCCTTGCACAAGAAAGCCGTAAAAATGTCTTCTCTTCCTGAGACGGCTGAGGAAGGCCCAACTTCCGCCTGGAAAGTGGTATCCTTACCACTTTCAATAGAAGGACTATCGAGAGCATCCTGAGCAGCTGCATCACTGTGTAGGACGGTTTGGCAATTGTGTCATGTCAGAACGCAAGACCCTACAGCAGATTGTGAGGACGGCATAGGAGACTCTCTCTTCCCTCTATCGAAGACATCTAACCCACAAGCTGAATCTGACAAGCCATCAACATTCTCTCACACACACACACACACACACACACACACACACACACACACACACACACACACACACACACACACACACACACACACACACATATACACACCACACACACACACACACACACACTATACCTCCTAAATGCTCACAACAGATCATACACAAACCCACTCTCAGTTACACACGACACATGTATATCGTTCACATACACACACACGCACACACACAGACACACACAAACATACACTACGCAAATTACACTCTACAGTATACAGAACACATCCTTAACAAACACACACACACACAAGAACACAAATACACACACAGTACACAGACACACACAAACTACTTATGCTACACATACAGTACACATCCTAGACACACCCATCGCACACACTACAGTTCCGTCCTACACACAGCCTACGCGTCCTACACAAATGATGACTGGTCCAAGCATCTGCGCCATTACAGTCGACACCAAGCAATCACTAGCAAAGATGCATGGAAAGACACGTCCAAACATGATGACGCTTTATACTTATGCCATATTTAGTGACATCATTGTCCAATGGGTTTTAGCGGTCTTAGCATGCTCAAAATGCACTCAGGTTGTGCGATGCGCCTGGGTGCTGATGGTACAGGTGCACATCAATGCTTTCTAATATATTTTTTCTTTTCATTTTAAAATTCTGCAGGCCAATATTTTAGCTTTCATCTTCTGAGAGAGCTTCTTGGTGGACTACCAGACCGTGATAATAGTAGGTGCCAGCCTGAGAGCCACGAGTCTTCAATCTACCCTCCAGGAGGACTGGCTTGGGCAAGCTTGAGGTGGGGTTTAGCTTCATCGACCACTCTCTAGTGACCGGTGGTACGCAACCCAATTTAATGCTTGGTTGTATCTTAAATGGCCAGCTACATCAGCAAGTGGACCGATGATGTCACTGTCTCCAAGAACATCATCTCACGACCAGACAGAAACCGTGGATTACTGCAGAGGTGCGTGCACTTCTGAAGATCTGAGACTCTGCTATCAGAGCAGGAGACCAAGGTCCCCTTAGAAAGTCAAGGTCAAAACTTTCCCGGGACAACGGAGAGGCGACAACAGATAGGCAATAACGTGCACATGCCCATTGAATCCTCAACCACTTCAGGGAGAGTGGTGACATACGGCGCATGTGGAAGTTCACACAAGCCATCACCAACTACAGGACATCATCACATGCCTATGACAGAGACGACTCCCTTGCAGATGAGCTTCTACACTAGATGAGCTTCTTTTTTTTTTTTTTTTTTTTTCAAATTATTTTTATTGAAGAAAGAAAACAATACAGTACTTGCACTTATAAAAATACAATTTACATTTCTTAATTTTCCTAAATAAATATATATAACACACTCAACAAAAACAAAAAACAACCAAACCACCCCACACCCCCGGTCCCACTCGGCTCAACACAACCAACCAACATATTACATAAATATAACAACAGGTATACATTTAATCAGGCAATACCTCTAAACTAGTAAAGTAGGTAATGAAGGGTTGCCAATTGTGGAAAAATTTGGCTGTACATCCTCTCAATGTGTATTTAATTTTTTCAAGTTTTAAAAAAAACATCACATCCTTAAGCCATTGGGAGATAGGAGGATATTTAGCAGACTTCCAATGCAACAATAACAGACGCCTTGCTAATAAGGACGTGAAAGCTATAATATCCTTTTGTATAGAATTAAGTGATAGTGAGCAATCAGGAATCCCAAATATAGCAATGAGAGGACATGGTTGAAGAGTTACCCCAAGAACAGTTGACATAATGTCAAAATAACCTGTCCAGAAATTCTCCAGCTTAGGACACAGAAAAAACATGTGACTAAGGTGACAGGGAGAGCCATTGCATTTATCACATTTGTTTTCCACTGCCGGATACAATTCTGAAAGTCTTGATTTAGAAAAATGTGCCCTGTGTATGACCTTAAACTGAATAAGTCCAAGACGAGCACAAGAGGTGGAAGACCGTACCCTCTCTATAGCCTGTTCCCAGGACTCCTCCTGTATTTGAATTCCTAGTTCCCCCTCCCATGTACGCCTAAGCTTAACATTTGAGTGGTTACTAAAAGACAGGATAGTATCATAGAGTTTTGAAATGGTTCCTCTATGATGAGGGATAAGTGATAGCATAGTTTCCCACTGCTGCTCTGGAGGTAAAGAGGGGAAATTAGGGAAACACTTGGCAACAAAATTTCGAATTTGAAAATAGCGAAACAGATGAGTAATTGGGAGACCATAACATGATGACAGATTGGCAAAACTATCAAAGACACCATCCACATATAAATGTTTAAATTGTTTTATACCCTTGTCACACCACACTGAGAATGTCGAGTCCAGGAGGGATGGGGGAAACAGATGATTGTTGTTTAGAGGACCCGAAGAAGATGGCATTACGAATTTAAAGTGCCTTCTAAACTGAAACCAGATCCTAAGTGTGTTAAGAACCACCTGATTATCAGTATACAGAGAGGGTTTTATGGGTAAAGAGGAACAGAGCAGAGCCGGTATAGAAGATCCCTTACAGGATGATAGCTCCAATTTACACCAAGAGGAGGAAGAAGATTTTAGCCAATAGCAAAGTTTATGGATGTGAGCAGCCCAATAGTAAGCTAGAAAATTAGGTAATGCAAGTCCTCCACTAAATCTACATCTCTGCAGTACAGCTTTACGAACCCTAGGTGACTTCCCTCCCCAAATGAAAGAACCAATGATCTTATCCAGTGAGACAAAAAAATGTTTTGGCAAAAATAAGGGAATGGACTGAAATAAAAATAAAAATTTTGGTAAGATATTCATTTTAACAACATTAATCTTACCGATTAATGAAAGGGGGAGATTACCCCATCTTTGAATATCAGATTTAATCCTAGATATAAGGGGAGTAAAATTAGCTGATTTAAGGCCAGATAAAGAACGAGTCACGTTAATCCCCAAGTATTTAAACCCCGATGGACTAAACCGAAAGGGTAGATCGAACTGTTGAAGATGACATGCAGCCGAATTAACAGGAAAACACTCACTTTTCCCCAAATTTAATCTATAACCTGAAAACGAGCTGAAGTTCTCCAGAATACCTAAAACAGCAGGGATGGAGAGTGCAGGATCAGTTATGTATAATAACAAATCATCCGCATACAATGATAATTTATATTCAGTTTCATTACGGATGATTCCCTTGAATACAGAGGAAGATCTCAATGTGATAGACAGAGGCTCGATGGCGATGGCAAAGAGTAAAGGTGACAGAGGGCAACCTTGACGACATCCACGACCCAGAGAAAAATAATCCGAATAAACATCATTAGTATGAACACTGGCTTTAGGGGACGAATAAAGAAGCCGAATCCAAGAAATAAATGTATCACCAAATCCAAATTTCTTTAAGACTGCAAACAAGTACTCCCACTCCACCCTATCGAAAGCCTTTTCAGCATCTAAAGAAATCACAAGTTCAGGAAATTTAGATGAATGTTTTGAGTAAATAACATTAAAGAGTGTACGGGTATTAAAAAACAATTGACGTCCCTTTATAAAGCCATTCTGCTCTTCAGATATTATATGAGGAAGCACATCCTCTAGGCGAGATGCAATTACTTTTGCCAACACCTTTGTATCGGCATTAAGCAGAGATAATGGTCTGTAGGAACCACAGGAAGTTGGATCTTTGTCACTTTTGAGAAGTAGCGCTATAGTGGCTTGTGTGAAAGTTGTTGGTAATGAACCCCTTTCCAAAGATTCATTAAACACAGATAAAAGCAATGGAGCCAATTTACTAATAAATTTTTTATAAAATTCAATTGGAAACCCATCAGGGCCTGGGGCTTTATTAGACTGCATAGCTGTAATAGCATTTAATACTTCTTCAACGGAAAATGGGGAGTCCAATTGCCCGGCAATATTAATATCAATAACAGGATTTGAAAGATTATCAATAAATTCGTTCATTTTAGCTTTGTCCATAGGAGATTCAGACTTGTATAACAAAGAGTAAAATGTTTTAAAGGTGGAATTAATTTCCAAGGGATCAGTAGTAATAGTGTCATAAGTGGTTTTAATACTAGGTATCAAACGCGAAGTGGCTTGTCGTCGTAGTTGATGTGCCAACAAGCGACTTGCCTTGTCGCCATATTCATAATATGAACCACGACTGCGTAATAACAAGTGCTCTGCCTCTTTAGTTGAGATAAGATTGAATTCTGCTTGCAAATCAAGACGCTGCTTCAGTAATTCTGGAGAGGGGTTCAGTGTATAACTTTGGTCAAGGTTACTAATCGCTGTTGTAAGTTCTTTAAGCCTAGCATTAATCTTTTTATTAGCAAGAGCAGAATACGATATAATTTGACCTCTCAAGTAGCATTTAAGTGTTTCCCATAACAATGAATATGAAACTGAATCGCTTTGATTGAAGGACAAGAACTCCTCAATAGAACTTGAAATGAATTCACAAAATTCTTTATCTGCCAAAAGAAGAGAGTTAAATCTCCAAAGTGGTGGGCTACGTTTATAGGTAGAAAAGTGAATATCCAATAACAGAGGTGAATGATCAGATATTACAATACCAGAATAATCAGAAGAACTAACAGACGGATTAAGAGTTCTGTCAATAAAAAAGTAATCAATCCTGGAATAAGAATGGTGCACCTGGGAGAAAAAAGAAAATTTTTTGATTGAAGGATTGCGAAATCTCCATGGATCAATAAGATCGTTCTGTTTCATAAAATCTAAGAATATTTTGGACATAGACTATTGAGTCAGATTACGAGGATTAGATCGATCCAAGACTGGATCAAAAACACAATTCAGATCTCCACCAAGGATCAACAAATGAGTATTCAAGAAGGGGATATTACTCAGCAATCTATTAGCGAATTCAGCATCATCAAAGTTCGGGGCATATACATTTACCAACAAAACCTTTTTTTGCATTAGTGTACCAGCAACAATGATGTATCTACCATTCCTGTCAGCGATAACATTAGTCGATAAGAATTGAACTTTCTTATTAATGAGAATGGCAACTCCTCTAGCTTTCGAATTAAAGTTTGAGTGAAAGATCTGACCTACCCAAGGACAATGTAACCTATTGTGATCTTTAATGCGAAGGTGAGTCTCCTGTAAAAATGCAATATCAGAATTTAGACGTTTCAAGTGTGTGAAAACCTTAGATCTCTTAATAGGGTTACCCATACCTCTGATATTCCAACTAATGAATCTAAGAGGCATGCCTGACCCAGCAATGCCGGGATCTATATTACTATTAACCATTCAAATGGAAAAATAAACACCACAACAACCAAAATGCCAGTGGTCGTAAAGAGCCGAGATGGGACACCCCCCTCCCCCTCCCCACATATACCCCTAAACACAAATACACCCAAAGTCTCCACATGACTACAAAACAAAGGAGACAGCAGTGTTTCCCAAAAAAGCAAAAATACTCCACCAAAGTGAATGGACTAACCAGGATCCACACAAAACACGCAAAAGCAAGAGAGCAAAAGAGAAAAAACCCTCCCGCCGACTTCCATACTGTATAACTGTGTGCGTGTAACAATAAACACGTAATATATATATACATACCAAAAAAAAAAAAAAAAAAACTCAGCACAAAGAATTATTTCCTCAGAAGGTGAGCATACCGAAAAACAACAAACGTGGTCACCTTAGTACCACAAATCAATTTACCACAGATTAGGTAAATACACGTAAAACTACAAATAAACAAGATATGTGCAAATAAATGCAAAGTGAGCATAGAAAAGACTGTGCTGGGCTAATCCGAAGTACAAGTGTACGATATATGATTCAGTCTCTTTATAGAACAGTGGAAAAAGAAAAAAAAAAAGACACAGTAACTAGCGCAACACAGTGAGAAAACAATGCGCAGGCAGCGTTAAACCTAATGAGAGTAAACACTTAGCAGCATTACAGCACCAAACTGACGGGCTAAAGAGGCTCACCCAGAAATCAAAGTTTTAACATAATCACTGGCTTCCTCCGCTGAAACAAAGTTCTTCTCAACACCCTTATACGTGATGCGAAGTCGCGCTGGATGAAACAGGCCATACCGAACACCTTCAATGCCACGGAGTTGCTGCCTGACCGTGTTGAATGCAGCCCGAGCACGTGCAATCTTGGCAGTGTAGTCAGGAAAGACTGAGATGGTCTGCTCTCCGACTTTAATCTGTCGGCGTTCTCTAGCGCGCCGTAAAATGTCAACACAGTCGCTGTGGTAATGAAACCTGCATACAATGGCTCGCGGACGGTCACCGGGCTTGGGTGTGGGTTGGAGGGTCCTATGGGAACGGTCCAAAAGCGGCTCCTTCTCCAGATTAAACGCTTCCTTTAACAAGGAGGCCACGGCTGCAGTGGTGCACGTGTCAGGGCCCTCCGCTACTCCCACTATCCTAACGTTGTTACGCCGCGTCCTGGATTCCAAGTCTTCACATTTATTTTACAGCTTGGCTACGTTGGCTGTGAGGCACTTGATAGTATTTTTCATTTCAGTTATATCATCCGAGCACACAGTAAGTGCGTGCTCCATCTCCCTGACCGTAGCTTTTAGCTCGGACACAGTAGCATCACTAGCAGCTTTATCAATCGCCAGCTGCGTCTTCACTGCTTGCAAGTCGGACTTAATGGTAGACAACGCCTCACCGAGAGTATCTTGAAGTTCCTTTTTTAAAATATCCGTGATATCTTTCCTCAGCGAGGTCAGCAACTCGACCTTAAGAGCCTCCATATCGGGATTAGCTTGGCCCGAGGGGGGCTTTACAGGTGAGGACGACTCACCCGAGGATGTGGTCACGGTTTGCAAACTAGGCCTCAGTTGTGTTTGAATAGTACTGAGAGTTTTAATATTTTTTGCTGCCATTTTACACAGTATCGAGTAAAACTTCAAAACACAACGAACCAGAGAATAAAACAGAACTGCAATTATGGCCACAAAGCGCGAATGAATAACAATTTTAATCGAAATCGGCGGGAGCTCCCAAACTCACGTCCTACTCCATAAAACTCAACCGGAAGTCCTAGATGAGCTTCTACACTAGCTTCCACATGCAGAAGGACAGGACGGTCAGGAGAAACCATGGGTCCCATCAGCAGGAACCACGAGTCAGCCTCTGAACATTGCTTAAAGAAAGGAGATGGTTGCTGACTTCAGAGATGGTTGGCTCCTCTGTGGAGCTCATCAACAGCACCAAATTCCTGGTTGGCCACCTGGAGGAGAATCTCACCTAGTACCTTAACATCAGCTCCTTGCACAAGAAAGCTGTAGAAACGTCTTCTCTTCCTGAGAAGGCTGAGGATGGCCCAGGTTCCGCCACCTACTTTCAATAGAGGAACTATCGAGAGCATCCTGGGCAGCTGCATCACTGTCTGTTTTGGCAATTGTGTCATCTCGGAGCGCAAGACCCTACAGCGGATCGTGAAGACAGCTGAGGAGGACACCAGAGTCTCTCTTCCCTCTTTTGAAGACATCTAAACCACACTCTGCATCTGCAAAGCCACCAACATTCTGGCTGTTAGAAAACACCCATCACACACCAATACTCTTCACCCTCCTGACATCTGGGAAAAGATACTGAAACATTCAAGCACTCCGATGCAGACTGTACAACATCATCTTTTCAAAAGCCATCCATCTCCTCACAAAAACGGAACTGGGCTGATAATCAAATATACATACACACACACAAACACACACAAAAGCACACTCAGATAACTCAACTACCTCAAAACATTGAGACTGAACAGATAATCATCACACGTGCAAACACACTGATCAATGACCATCTAAAAATTGTTCCTACCAACCTGTAATTGCTCTTTTGCATAATATCCATTACTTGTCATTTCCACAAAACTATTTGATCTTTGCTGCTACTTCAAAGGAATGTGTCCTATTTACTGTTTCTCCTCAACTCATCACCTCATGACGTCATCACCATGAAGTATATGTTGTCACGTTGTGACTTTGTCGCTCTTGTTTTCACAAGTGCACGAGCACTTTGTGTGGCCCCTAGAACTTAGTTTTCGGTTAACTTAAAAACGTCAATCTGTCTTGTCTCAGCTAGTTATATAAGTAGGTTGCTTAGTTAGCTAGTTAGTTTTTATTCATGTTGTGAATTTATGTTGTACATACAGGACAGTAGGACCTTGGTCCTGGAAGAACGTTGCGTTGTTTCCCTGTGTAATAAACTGTATATGGTTAAAATGAAAATAATCTTGAACATAGTACCACAGATAAAGCAAACAGCAAGTTAAAGCTTGTGTTCACCCGATTGTGAAAGCCCACACTTAGACATTGGGGCATCCGGCCTGCATTGGGGGAAGCGGACGGCCGTACGCCACCATTTCCCCATGGATTTGCTGCGTCTCTTCTGTCCCTGCTCACCGCTTAATGAAGGAGACCTCATTATTTTCATTTATAAACTATAAACAACAAAGTTGTTTCCTTTATTTATATATTTTTATTATTATATTCTTATTTCATATTTATTTGAACATTTTCTTATTCATACTCTAATTTTTATTATTATCGTCATATTCTTTGTTTGAAATATTTTTCAGATCTTTGTTTTACTTGAAGTGATGCAAGTTTTGCAAGACCTCCCTGGTTCTGCGCTTGAATGATGCGAAGAACTCGCCTGCTTTGTGTGTCCGCTACACAAAAGTGAAAGAACTAATCACTTAAATCACTAATATTGATTAGTGACTTCAGTGATAAGTTCTTTCACTCTAAATTATTATACTTTAAATTTGAGTATTAAACAAAAAACTTTAAAACAATTTTTTCACTTTGTTGACAATTTGTTAAAAACAAGTTGGATGATAGATTAAACAATAATAAAAATATCATGAATGTGTTCGACGTCCTAGAACGTTGTCTGTTGAAAGAATTCGTTGATCCATGTTCACATCAGAAATAATGTTAATTTATTGGAGGTAAAAAATGTCTTTCAGAACATCTAATTAAGGAAAGGAGAAAATGAAGCATTATACGGATTGATACAGCATCAGCAGCACAAAAGTGAAAGGAATGATAATTTCCAAAACATTCATTCTAGCATAAATGTTGAATAACAACTTTTTTCTTATTCTTTTTCATGTTTTGAGCATGCAAACTTGTTTTCTATGTTTTATATGACTATGCATTATTAGTGTGAGAAAACCGCTTTCCTGACCTCGTACAGCGCTAAGAACACGGCAAACGCTTTATCTCCCCATAAGGAGGTTAAAAGTGGCAGGAATGATAATTTCCAAAACATCCAGGCATACATGTTGAATAACAACTTTTATCTTATTCTTTTTCATATTTTGAGCATGCAAATTCGTTTTCTATGTTTTAGATGACCATGCATTAGTATTGTGAGAAAACCGCTTTCCTGACCTCGTAGAGCGCTAAGACAACTGCAAACGCTTTATCTCCCCATAAGGAGGTTAAAAGTGGCAGGAATGATAATTTCCAAAACATCCAGGCATACATCTTGAATAACAAGATTTATCTCATTCTTTTTCATGTTTTGAGCATGTTAACTCGTTTTCTATGTTTTACATGCCCATGCATTATTTGTGTGAGCAAACCGCTTTCCTGACTTCGTATAGCGCTAAGAACAGTGCAAACGCTTTATCTCCCCATAAGGAGGTTAAAAGTGGCAGGAATGATAATTTCCAAAACATCCAGGCATACATGTTGAATAACAAGATTTATCTTATTCTTTTTCATGGATTGAGCATGAAAACGTCATATAAACTCGTGACGATGCATTAGAAATGTGAGAAAACTGCTTTCCTGACCTCGTACGGCGCTAAGAACACGGCAAACGCTTTATCTCACCATACGGAGGTTAAAAGTGAAAGCAATGATAATTTCCAAAACAGTTATACATTCTAGCATACATGTTGAATGACACATTTTTCTTATTCTTTTTCAAGTTTTGAGCATGAAAACTTAATATAAAGTCGTTTTCTATGTTTTATATAACGATGTAGTAGTAGTGTGAGAAAACCGCTTTCCTGACCTCGTACAGCGCTAAGAACACGGCAAACGCTTTATCTCACCAAAAGGAGGATAAAAGTGGCAGGAATGATAATTTGCAAAACATCCATGCATTCTAGCATACATGTTGAATAACAACTATTATCTTATTCTTTTTCATATTTTGAGCATGCAAATTCGTTTTCTATGTTTTAGATGACCATGCATTAGTATTGTGAGAAAACCTCTTTCCTGACCTCGTACAGCGCTAAGAACACGGCAAACGCTTTATCTCCCCATAAGGAGGTTAAAAGTGGCAGGAATGATAATTTCCAAAACATCCAGGCATACATGTTGAATAACAAGATTTATCTTATTCTTTTTCATGTTTTGAACATGTTAACTCGTTGTCTATGTTTTACATGCCCATGCATTATTTGTGTGAGCAAACCGCTTTCCTGACTTCGTACAGCGCTAAGACCACGGCAAACGCTTTATCTCACCATTAGGAGGTTAAAAGTTACAGGAATGATAATTTCCAAAACAATCATGCATTCTTGCATACATGTTGAATAACAACTTCTTTCTTATTCTTTTTCATGTTTTGAGCATGAAAAATTCTTATAAATTCGTTTTCTATGTTTTACATGACCATGCATTATTTGTGTGAGAAAACCGCTTTCCTGACCTCGTACAGCGCTAAGAACACGGCAAACGCTTTATCTCACCATAAGGAAGTTAAAAGTGAAAGCAATGATAATTTCCAAAACAATCATGCATTCTTGCATACATGTTGAATAACAACTTCTTTCGTATTCTTTTTCATGTTTTGAGCATGAAAACTTCATATAACCTCGTTTTCTATGTTTTACATGATCATGTATTAGTGGTGTGAGAAAACCGCGTTCCAGACCTCGTACAGCGCTAAGAACACGGCATTTGCTTTATTTCACCATAAGGAGTGACAGGAATGATAATTTGCAAAACAATCATGCATTCTTGCATCCATGTTGAATAACAACTTTTATCTTATTCTTTTTCATGTCTTGATCATGAAAACTAGTTTTCTATGTTTTACATGATCATGCATTAGTTGTGTGAGAAAACCAGTTTCCTGAGTTCGTACAGCGCTAAGAAAAAACTCTTTAAAGCAGCATCAACATCCTAAACCTCAAAGAAATTATGTCGTACACATTTAGACATTCCTGCTTGCATGATGAATAACAACTTCTTTTGCTTTGTTTCAACTTAATTGACTCATCTGCTGTAGAAAATTGTAAACCTTTAATATGAAACTCCAATTGATGCAATTTAAGTGTTCATCATGAATAAAATATTCTTTAACATTCTGTTCCCCATACTTAACTTCAACTAAAATTGAATTCTTTCAAATACGTTCCCAATACGTAGGTCAATTGCTATTGCATTAGAGCCCATATAGCCCAGGCATCGCATGTTTGACCTGATAGGCTTTATGGCAGCGTGGCCTAGCTGCCATGCATGGATCATTCTGACCGCTAGCCTTCTGCCTGAACAGAATCCCGTGGTGTAGTTGTCTGTTAGGTTGCCGGATGACGGATGTAGTCATTCTCATGCCGGCAGGGCGGTGGTTGCCAAACGCTCTAATTAGTTCAGAAAATATACAAGGGTCCCATCAATGGTCCTGACAGTCTACTGTACAATCTTTTGTCATGAAATGTTGAAATTGGCTTTATACTCTTCTAGGAGCCGAGTGAAAGGCAGAATGCTGATAATTATTCATTCCCCTTGTGTTAAATTGGCAGAGCTGCCGTTGAACTAACATCAAGGCTTACAAAAGTGGGACATAGTAGACAACAATATCAAGGTCATGTGACAGACAGAGACCCACATGTGAGCCTCGGCAGACTCAGATCTTCAGAAGTGCACGCACCTCTGCAGTAATCCAAGTTGATTACTGTTGTTGCAGTAATCCAAGTTGTTGTCCCTACACCAGTCTCTTAGCTTCTGCGCGTCCTCTCGGTGGCTGACTCATGGTTCCTGCTGATGAGACCCACGGTTTCTCTTGACTGTCCTGTCCTTCTGCAGGTGGAAGCGAGACTAGAAGCTCATCAGCGCATCTGCAAGGGAGTCATCACTGTCATAGGCAGGTGATGATGTCCTGTAGTTGGTGATGGCTTGTGTGAACTTCCACATGCGCCGTATGTCACCACTGTCCCTGAAGTGGTTGAGGATTCTCTGGGTGTGTGCACGCTGTTGCCTCTCTGTTGTCGCCTCTCTGTTGGCCTGGGACATTTTGGACCTTGCCTTTCAAAGGGGACCTTGGTCCCCCGCTCTGATGGGCAGAGTCTCGGAGCTTCAGAAGTCCACGCAGCTCTGCAGTAATCCATGATTTCTGGCTGGTCGTGAGATAATGTTCTTGGAGACAGTGACATCATCGGTGCACTTGTTGATGCACCTGGTCATTGATGACGTGTCCTCCAAGTCAGTTTCAGCCTTCCTAAACAGTGTTCTCAAAACAGTCCTGAAGAGGCCTTATATTGGCCAGGTTTTCACCTGCCTCAGAACCAGGTGGCCCTGAATCATCAAACGTAAACACTTGTCGGTTGATCACAAGCATGCCACTAGGGCTTTCACATATAGGCAGACATTAGAGATGTCATAGATTTTCCATGCTAGGCTACAGTAGGTACTTTTCTGCAGATCACACACCCGGATGGACTGTTTATTGTTGCTGGAGATTTCAACCATGCAAATCTCAAGTCAGTGCTTCCTAAATTCCATCAGTATGTGGACTTTGCAACGAGAGGGGAAAACACGCTGGATCTTGTTTACACAAACATCCCCGGCGCATATCGGGCAGAGCCCCGCCCCCACCTCGACTACTCAGACCACATCTCTGTTTTGCTAATTCCAGCATACATACCACTCGTCAAGGGGTTCAAAACCAGTTCTGAAGCAGGTGAAAACCTGGCCAGCAGGAGCCATCTCTGCTCTTCAGGACTGTTTCGAGAACACTGACTGGAACATGTTTAGGGAGGCTGCAACTTACACCGACTTCACTGCCTTGGAGGAGTACACGTCATCAGTGACCAGCTACATCAACAAGAGCACCTATGAAGTCACTGTCTCCAAAAACATTATCTCACGACCCAACCAGAAACCGTGGATGAATGCGGAGGTGCGTGCACTTCTGAGGACCCGTGACTCAGATCAGAGGACAAGGTGGCCCTAAGAACAGCAAGGGCCAAACTGTCCCGGGCCATCAGAGAGGCAAAGCGCACACATGCCCAGAGACTCCACAATCACTTCAGGGACAGCGGCGACACACGCCGCATGAGGCAGGGTATAGAAGCCATCACCAACTACAGGTCTTCATCACCTGCCTGTGACAGTGACGGGTCCCTTTCAAATGCGCTGAACAGCTTTTACGCACGGCGAGGAAGTCCACCCCTCCTCCGAATGACCAGGTGTTGTGTCTCACCACAGCTGATGTGAGGAAAACTCTACGCAGAGTCAACCCACGTAAAGCTGCTGGACCAGACAACATCCCAGGCAGAATCCTAAGAGAATGTGCAGAACAGCGGGCAGATGTTCTCACCAACATCTTCAACATCTCTCTGAGCAGCGCCATCGTTCCCACATGCCTCAAATCTTCCACCATTGTCCCTGTGCCGAAGAAGTCTTCTGTGTCCTGTCTCAATGACTACCACCCTGTTGCACTCACACCCATCATCATGAAGTGCTTCGAGCCGCTCGTCATGAGACACATCAAGACCCTGCTGCCTCCCTCACTGGACCCCCTGCAGTTTGCTTATCATCCAAACCGTTCGACGGGCGACGCCTTCTCCACCACACTCCACCTGGCACTGACACATCTTGAAAAGAAGGACACTTACGTCAGAATGCTGTACATAGATCTCAGTTCAGCATTCAATACAATTATTCCCCAACACCTGATCGGGAAGCTGAGCCTGTTGGGCCTGAACATCTTCATCTGTAACTGGATCCTGGACTTTCTGACCGAAAGACCTCAGGCAGTGCGGATCCGGAAATACACCTCCAGCACCACCACACTGAGCACTGGGGCCCCCCAGGGCTGCATGCTTAGTCCCTTGCTGTTCACGCTGCTGACTCATGATTGTGTAGCGACACACAGCTCCACGTCTTTTCTTTTTGAGAAGGCTGAGAAAGGCACAGCTTCCACCACCAATCCTCACCACCTTCTA